>OU898283.1:15198976-15220849 GCA_918026665.1 Diabrotica balteata | reverse complement strand
GTGATGATAATTACTTTAATTTTGTAAAAAAAAACTTTAGGCGTTCAGTGAAAGAAGGTACCAAATTTTGTTAATAATTTAATAATTGTAAGAATTTCAAATTTTAGATAGATTGTTTTAAATTGATATTGCTTATATTAGATAGATAGGTTTGTTTCATAATAGTTATAATAAAGATAATTTAAAAAAGTACTTACAAACTAATTCTTTGAGAACCGCGATAAAAACCCTATACTTACATATATCATTCAAATTTACTCATTGCTCATACAACAACAACTCATCATAACAATTATATATATAATATATATATATATATATATATATATATATATATATTATATTATATAATTATATATTATATTGAACGTTATAAATTCGGAACATACGAAATACATCGTAATCGTAAATACCGTATATCGGCTCAACTTCGCTCTAGGTGGTTGGCCAACAAAAGGTTGTCAAATAATTATATTATAAAAATCCAATACTTTAGCGGGCTGTTGGATTCTGAACTCGTTCAAAAACAAGTCAAAACTCCACCCAAAAAGGTTGCCCCGCCCATCACGTATAAAAATTGAAAGCTACACTTGTACATTTCAGCAGTGTTGCCAACTGGAGGAAAATGTTCGTTATTTATTTATTTCTGTCACGTTTGATGAGAGAAATCACATGCCATGAAATTCGATCAATAACGAATTCAATAACGACGTATTTCAGTTGAGTCAATTTATCTTTACCCGTGCGTCATGATTTAAAGCATACGAAATCAGTCGGAAATTTACTCAACGCAACAGCAAGTGACAGAAAGTGGTTATGACAATCTGTGTGAATAAGGTTAACTTTAAGGAAAATTAAGGGCAAAATAAAATACACTTACCATAAAATTTTCAACTGCAATATAAAGTTAGTTGTGAAAATAACTGTTTGTGTAATATAAATAATTCCAAAATGTAAAAAGAGGACAAAAAATAGCAAAACAGTCAACAAACTGACAGCCACAAAATTAAACAAACCAGAAACGTTCTGACGTACTTACAAACGTACTTACAATCTGAAAACGTCCATATACAATATGATATATAAAAATAGATTTCCTTTAAGACAAATTTTGATTTATTGACTTAAAGAAGGCCTCAGTCTGAGTACAAAATTAATTGATCGAATCCTAACATGCGATATAAATCTTCTCAGCTATTTAATATTCTGTTTTAAAAGGTTCAAGAAAGTTATGTTTTTTACATATCTCAAGTTTTTTAAGTTTAAAATTTAAGTTTTGTTTTTAATACTAAAGCATGAAGAATCAAACCAAACTGGATTTTAGGAGGCCTGTTATATAGTTTCTGCAAATAAGGTAGTACTCAAATTCTTGCAGAATATAAAATAGTAGAATATATGTTACACCCAGCTAAGATACCTACTCACAGATAGGAACATGTAACAGTCGAATCATAATTTTGAAAGACAAAATCAGATTCCACTTTCAGACAACGATGGCAAAGTGATAGCATATATCGCTGTTCCGGAAGTATAATGACATAACCGTAAAATTTTGAAAAATGACTTTGTGAAAAATATTGTGTTGGAGGGATCAAAACTGCATTTTCAACATATTTGTAAATCGTCGTAATTGTACTTACGAATTTCGCCTGGCCGGTGATTCCGTAAGTACAGTTATGATGATTTAAAAATATATAGAAAATGCAGTTTTGAGCCATCCAAACACAATAAAGTCATTTTTCAAAATTTTACAATTATGTGTTTTATACTTCTGGAACAGCGATATATTGATTTCCAAGGACGTAGAAATTCTTTATGATATCAAGCTTATCTGTACTGCAGTTCTACAAGTACTACTTTAGTACAATCTATTTCACTTTGACTTAATGAACTTTGGGGGAATGATTAGTTTAGAGCACTCAACATAACCAAATATATTTTCTCTTTTTGAAGAACTTCCATAATAATTATTTTATTATAAATTTGAAATATTCTTTGAAACTGATGGAATATTTTAAATCTTGCAACAGCGGCATTTTTCGCCAAATCTATTGCGCACGAACCTAGGAGTGGATTCAAAATTGGAACCGTGAAAATGCGAGAGTGAACCTACTGAACCTTGGGCCGTGTTGCCAATTTCATTCCTCTAGATGTTTCTCAAAATAAAATATTTACAGGAAAGAAAGGAAATAACTACAAACCATTAAGTTTATTTTTGTTATTAGTCTGTTGTAGTAGATTGGTAAATACAATGAAAAATATAGGCAAATATCCGATTTATTTAAAGATACGAAGAAGATATAACTCTCAAAAAGATCCGCAAATCGGATTATTACACGGCGGTTGGCAACATTAACTTTAGGCGGAGCTCTAGACTATGGTGCGTCCTAAAAGGAACAGATAGTTGAACGACATTTTATACAATGTCTATCACATGGTATGGATTTATTTTTGTCCAAGTTTTATGTTGGTCCACTATTTCAAATACAGTTCAAACAGACATATGTTAAATTGTATGATCCGTTTTAAATTCGTTCAATATATAATATATATATATATTTATATATATATATATATATATACATATATATATATATATATATATATATATATATATATATATATTATATATATATATATATATATATATATATATATATATATATATATATATATATATAAGGATCACTCAGACGAGTGGTGGGTTCTTATATCGGTCTCTAGGTGGAGAAATAAAAGACAAAGTTGATAGGCTACTTTATCTATTTTGAAGACGTTTCGCTTTCGAGTTTTGAAAGCATCATCAGTTCATCTAAAAAATTATTACAATATGAGAACCACACAATCATGGAAACGATGTTAATTGTTACCTTAAAAAGATATGTAGCAGTCAATGTTATTAACAAACATGTGAATGAAACTAAGTAAATGGACATAATACGCTGATCTTGTATAAACAGTTAAGCAACTAACAACATATATGAACTTGTAAAAAATTAGCACAGCAAATGACCATGTGGTCTAAAGTAAATTCTATGTTATTTTATGTTAATAAGTGAGTAAGAACCAAGAAAATCATAAATAACGTCCAACTATTTAATGGATATTAAGCTTTGATTTTAACTTTAGGTAGCATTATAAGTGATATTAATAAAATCTTAAAAAATAGTAAATATGAAGTTACCGATCAAGCCCTATGAATGTCGCCGGGAAAATGGCGTTTCATGAAATAGGAACGAACTAAACCGCAAAAAGACAGCCAACCTTGAGGTCAAAATTACTTTTGACAGATCAACAAGGTGTAAATACCAACCCAAATTTTGGGCGGTTAATTTAAGTTTAACTGAGTTTGGATGAATACCCGGTTGCAAAGGACAACACAGTGAAAAAAGTTGGTAGTGTAAACACAACTCCCCTCACTAATCAGCCCAAATTTACAAACAGGAGATTTTCATTCAACCTCATAAGTATATAATAACGTTAATCATTATGGCTAGTTAAACAGCCAGGAGGTTAACGATTTTATAATTTCCAAACAGCCCAAGGTTCAATATACTTGGAGCTGTGATTTGCAAAGGATTCTATGAATCAATTACAATATTTGTATTATTTTAATATAAAATTTGAAACACTAATTCAAGTAATTAGCGTATTGAAATGCAATGTGGGTTGCATATGTAATAGTAATTTTAAGTAAAGATATTAAGTTATTTTATTGATATATTTATTTATTTTATTTCTATTTATGTATATAAAATTGTTTTATGAAAAATGGAGAAAAAGTTCAAACTAGTACACCTAATATGACATTAACGTAGTGAAAAGATTAAGTAGCCTAATTCTGCAAAATTAATAGCATGATATATTTGGCTCAAGTTACTTATGTCAGTTCTCTTATTCAATGCATTAGGGTGTTTTAATATTGAACACATTTCCAAAAACTGTCTTTTAGCTATATTGCGTTCAGTGGCAAGGATCTTAACTTCATTAAAATCCACTTCATGTTTAGTATTTATCGCATGTTGTGCTAGGGCACAAGTGTGTTTTCGATAAATTAATGTCGCTACGATGTGAAGTGAGACGACCTTTTAATGATCTACCAGATTGTCCAATGTAACATAAATCGCAATTAGCGCATGGAATTTTATAAATTGTGTAACTTGTTCCAAAGTGGACAAGGGTGTTTTAGTTTTAGAGAACAAATTTCTAACAGTTTTTGCATTCTTAACAGCAATTTTAACAGGTATATTATTTTGTTTATACTAATTTAATAAGTTTCTCAGTAACTTGAGGGAAATAAGGTAAGGAAGAGTAATGTGTGATAGTATTCTCAAGAACGGTATTATGCAGAACAGTGCTATTTATAGAATTATTAGAGATGTTTCTAAGTTGGTCACCATCGGGTATGTCATAAATTGAGGATCCATAACTATGCGAATAAAGGTATTTATTGATGATAGAGGAAGGATATGAATTCTCTATTAGAATATTTCTCAATAACTTAAAGGATTCCCTTCGATTTATTGGATGTGTCAATTTATTTAATCTAAAGCTCAAAGCTTTTATAAGGTTTAGTTTGTATTTCATGGGATGACAGGAATGGTAGTTAAGGAACCTATTAGAGGCCATTGATTTTCTATACCAACTTGTGGTTAGGGTGTTATCTCCCATTCTGATGACACGCATGTCAAGGAAAGGTATACTATTGGTGGTAGTGTCCTCAAGTTCAACAGTGAACTGTAAATGAGGATCAAACTCATTAAAGTGGGATAGGGTACCCTGAACCTTGTCAGGTGGTAGGGCTAGTAATAAATCATCCACATACCTTTTAATAAAAGGGATTTGAAAATCCAAAAGACCCAAACGGTCAGAAACCAAATCATCCAATACAAAGTTAACTAGGATGGGAGAGATTGAGGAACCCATAGGTTGTACCAAACGTTTGAAGGTAAAATTTGTCATCAAAGACCAAAAAATTAGTGTCAAACACAAAGTTGCAACAGTTCTGCAAATATATCCCAAGACACCGGGCAGTTTGGTTTTAATAGAATTCCAATGGTTTTTTAAGGAAGTAATTACACTGGACAGAGGTAAGTTAGTGAAAAGAGATACCACATCAAAACTTACTAAAATGTACCCTTGAGGTAGTTGAAAATTGTTAATAAATTCACTAAAGTTAAATATACATACATATATATATATATATATATATATATATATATTATATATATTTATATATATATATATATATTCCTATACATATATATATATATATATATTATAATATATATATATATATATATATATATATATACTGAAAGAATACAATTCGTGACGACTAAATTCTACAGCGAACTATACAAAGCCCCTGACACACTCGAAGAAGTAATCAGTATCAGTAAAAGTCCTTCCGGAAGAAGTAGTATTGTCAATTACAAAAATGGAAAGCGGTAAAGTACCTGGGATAGATGGCATGGTAAATACTGGAACTGTTTAATTCACGCTGACAATAAAACCTGAAAAGTCTTAGCCAGCATCTTTACGAACTGCCTAAGATCAAGATGCATATCAGACCACTGGAATACAGCAAACTATAACTCTCATTCATAAGAAAGGTAGCAAAGAGGATATCAAAAACTACAGACCTCTAAGTCTATTACCATACTATATACAAGGATATTCACAAAGATCATCAACAACAGATAAATAAACGCATTAGATGCTACACAGCCCAGGAAGCAAGCTGGTTTCAGAAGTGGATTCAGTACTATGGATCATATTCATACACTTCGAGAACTAATGAGTAGAGCTGAAGAATATGAAATACCGCTAGCATTAACCTTCATAGATTTCGAAAAGGCTTTCGTTTCTATATATTCCAAGGCAGTAACAGAAGCTTTGACCAACCAAGACATTGACATACCGTACATAGAAACTTTTTATATCTATACAGACAAGCAAAAGATAAGGTAAAAATTTATGAAAACACTCCAGAATGGGCAGAAATGAAGAATAAATATGTGTAAGGGAGGCTGTGCCATATGGCTGCATCATATTCGGTAGAATATAATGAGAATGATACGTTCAATCCGGAACAGGCCGATTATCACTACGCCGAGCTTTCGACATCCTCTTTGATGTTTTCTTCAGGGCTTTTGAGGTCTCAGTCTCCAGAGCCCCCAGACACTACTACACTGATCAATAAGCAAATCATTACTAATAGTCAATTAGTCAATTAGCAAGTCATTAAAAAAAGCATGTGGCTCCACACTAGTTTGTTTTAAATTTTCTGTGTATTCAGTCATTTGGTCTACTTTGACTTTTTTAAAATAACATAGACGAAGACATAAAACAACTAAACCATTATATAGTTTCGTCTGCAGAGGAGTGTATCGGCAAATAAAACCTTAACCCAATAAAAAAACACGTTCCCTGGTGGAATGACAGCAAAAGAGCTTTAAACAGATTCCGAAAATCTCCCACTCATAACTGACTTAATAGATTTCAAAAGGCTCAGAGCAAAAACAAAACGCATAATAAAAAACAGTAAACGAAATTGACGCTACTCAAAAAACTTGCAGTAATAATCAAGAACTAAACGATGCCATTTTTTTAACAAAAAGCTCAGCTTCAGGCCCTGACGTTATTCACTCTATATTTTTAAAAAACCTTTACCAAAATACATACGATAAAATACTCCAACTGTTCAACAACATTTGATCTTCCCAAATTCCCATCACTATGGAAACAATCCCTAACGATTCCTATCAAAAAAGGCGATCAATCCCTAGACACGCTAAACTCATACAAGACAATCTCTCTCACCTGTACGTTATGTAAACTTCTAGAAAAAATGGTTAAGAAAAGATTACTTTGGTACCTTGAACAAAATAAAATCCTCGACTAATTTCAATCAGGATAAACCAAATCGATGCTAACGTGGACAATCTTGTACTTCTGCAATCAACAATTGCGACTGCACTATCTAACAAAAATAAAATCATTGCAATCTCCCTTGACATCGAAAGCCTTTTGACTCCATTCCGATGTCTGTGATACTAAACAAACTAAACCAGAACAAGCTATCCGTATATATTGTAATAGTTTTATTTTTATTATTTTTATGTTTTATTGTTAATAAATATAATTTAATTGAATTGAAGTGAATTTTAAAAGTATGTAGTTCGTTGTAATATACTATACCTCGCTAGCTCAATTATTTGTTCTAAGCAATCTGTCACTGTGTGATCGTCAACTCTGTAGTCTCCTGGTAGAGTTCAAAAAGAAATTAAACCAAAAATTTACTTTATATTTTTGATAAATTAACCCAAATGAAGCACGTTATTTATTAATATTGAACAAATTTAATATAAACAATAAAATTCGTCTGCAACTTGGGTTGCCTTTAAAAATTTACAAAATAGGAATCGTGTAAACCTTAATGTGTCGTGAAAATAGAATTGATTACAAAATGTGGAAACTCTCTATACAATTACCTTAAATCTAAATGACTATTGCAACTTTATAAAGTGTTTTAAATGAAATATAAAGAAAAGAAAACTGAACACTTTATGCCGTCTGACTTATAACTAGCATTAAAATATAATCAAATATTTCAAATGATCCCCAAAATTATTATCCAAACTCACTTTCAAACAGTTCTGATTTTTTTTTTTTTTAAAGAACACTAACTACTCGCAAAATAATCGGTGATACTGGAATATCTATCCTCTCTTCGGAAGTTAAAGGTACTACTATTATATTTTTATTTTAATGATCATTAATATTTCAATTTTTAAGGCCTATCGCAATTAGTTAATTCATGAATTTTTACTTTTTCAATCTAAATGACATTTCTGCACTCCAATTATAATTTATAAGTCAAAAATTTCTTCTTACTCTCTGGAACAAATTCTGGATATCTTCTATTTGAAAATGTGGAAAAAACTAAATTATAATTAAACGATTTTAAAGCACTCCCGGACTATTCCACCTTTTTAGGGCTCTTCCTCCAAAATTTTCGTCGCCTCCAACAACCTATTCATCCTTGTTCACCGCCATAGCTAGCACCAACCAAAAAATTCGTTGCTAACAGCAACCCACTTTCTTTTTTCATTCCGTCTTCTATTTTATTCAACCATTAAAACTGTCCTGTTTGTGACATATTTGTCATACCACATTAATTTCTCATAAGCACTTTAATCACATCTAATTTGGGAATTTAAAAAAAAATTCAGATTATAAAACTTAACAATACTAATATAAATTTATTCTTTTCATCTCCACATCATTGTAATTTATTAAACAAAACCCCTATTAATTTAGTTCCCACAGACTTTTTGACAGTTTATTTTTCTGGACGTTTATTTTTAAAATTTCTATGTTTAAATAATTTTTTAAGAATTCTTCTTTTTTTATTCCTTTTAAGGTTTTAGACGATTCACCTATACACTTAGGCAACTATACTATTCAGAAATTATTAACACTATACCAGGTAAGTCAAAATTAATTTATTTAGCAATTTACTAATCTTTTCTCCCTTTTATTTCAGAGTCGACCCCACATTGTGATGGCTTCATGAAATTCATGAACAACAAACTCATATAAAAATCCCTTTAAGTTATATCCTCTTTGACCTATTGAATCATTTCAACTTCCCCCAATTTGGATTTTGTTCAGTGCTAACTATCAGCACTTACTAAATCTAAATTCTTACCGATAAACTTAAACTTTTATTAATATTAACATAACAATAAACTGACTTTTATTAATAAGCATATCTCTTGAATATTTTTTTTTTTAATAATTTACTCTATGAAAATTACAGACTTCTCCAAACAAAATCTACAAATCTTTCACTAATTATATCAACTTCAGAATCAAATTTCCAATGTACTTTCCCAATTTCATTACTTCTTTTCCTGTACTATTTATTTCTCGTACTAATTTCGTAGAAATTCTTATAATTGTTCCCTCTTTATTTTATGTTTTTATTTATTTCTTTATTTCCGCATATACTATTTCAGTATCTTTATTCATTGCCGCATTATTATTTATTCTTTTTATATCCCCATATAATATTCATTTCTATCATCTCTACATACAACTCTCTATATTTCATATTTCATATTTCATATAATTCTATTTTTCATCTTATTTTCGCATATACTATTTATCATTATAATATTCCCTATTTCCCAATTTCTACAAAATATCGATTTGTCCATAGTACTTTGCTTATTTATTTATACTTGTAACTCCTATAAATCTACTTGAAAATAAATCAACCTTTTTTGTTTATATAAATTTATCTTATTCTGTACATTTGTTCTAATAAATTATTTAATTATCAAATTTATCTCAAGATATGCTTATTTATTAATTTTCCTTCTATTTACAAAACTTATAATCTTATAATACAAATTCGTGTCATAATATTGCATTATTTAAATTATTTACATGTTTTTGTTGATTAGAGTTACTTCTGAACCTGTATCTATAATAATAACTTGTATACTGAATCTTGTATGTACCCTTCAATAAACTTTAACAGTATTAGTGTTATTGTTTTTATTTAATTCCCCAGTATCTCTAATAAACTCCCTTGGATGTTCATACTTTGATAAGTAGACAATATTATGCACATAGGAGCGGTCTAAGCAAAATTTCTCCTTCTGCATCAACACTTGCTTCCCCCTTATTCTCTCTGTTCTAACTACATTCACCTGTCTTCTCTCCTCATTTTCCCCCCTATTATATCTTGGATTCCCTTCTCTGTAAACTTCCCTATTTTCGTCTCCTGTGGATAATTCTCCCTGTTCTGTCTCAATTTATTGCCTCTGTCCATTCCCTTGTCTCCAGTTATTCTCTCTATCATTGTTTGGATTCCCTTGTCTACGTTTCCCGTTTATATCGTCCGATATCTCTCCTGACATTGTTCAAATTTCTCCCTATTTGTAAAATCCTGCTTACTATTTTGTCTCTCAAATTCTCTTTCCCTATAATTATTCCCTCGATTCACATATCCCTGTCTATTTGCTGTGTTATTCCTATATGTCACTTGCTCTTGTCCATTTCGATTCTGCGTCCCTACCACTCCTTCAATCCTCTGAAGATATCCTGTCAAACTTTCCATCGTCTTTATATTGTGGTGAGCTATTGTTTCTGCCATGTTATGGTTATATTGCCTGGCAATTGTATAGGACAATCTCCTCTTCTCGCATAGCCGGTTCTAAATATTGTGCTGTCTGGAATAACTGCATTGCGTACAGATTGTAGTTGGTACTTTTTTTCATAATTGAATTTCCCAAAATACAACCGCTCCTGAAACTAGCCTGTTGGTTTTCTCCCCAAAAATAGTTAATAAACTTGGCCTCAAATTCCTGCACATTATTTATGGAATTTCATTATTGCAAAACCATAATAATGGCATCCCACTAAACATGTTTCGAATATTCAATTTCATTTCATATTGGATCCCTTACATTCTTTACCATTATTTTTGATGATATACTACAAATATTCTAGGATGTAAGTGATTCAGGTTTCCATCAAACTTTATTCCCCATCATTATAACTCGGCACACAGTACTCCTACTCTTGTTTGTCCTAGATTTGATTCCAAACGCTGAATCTCCTCACTTGCATTTTTAAATTTCTCTCTCAATTCCTCAACTTGTCCCTGTAATACTCTATCTCCCTTTTCCGCCCTGATTTGCATGCATACCCATTTCCAGTTCCAATTCTGCAATCCCTTCTTTATATTATTTTTTATAATGGTAATTTTTTTCTCATAATCCTGAGGTTTGCCTTTTAAACACTTTCTACCTCCCTAACAATTCTTTATTTGCTTATTAACTTCTTGTTTATTTCCATTGGTAAATTCTCTTTAATGGCTGTTCCCAACTCTACAAATCTGCTCCCAATTTCCTGTCCTATTTCCGCCTAATTATGGCCTTTTCTCTGGATATCTCCTCCTGTACATTCCTCTTAAAATTCTCACTTTCTCCTCTGACCTGTTCTACTTTTCTCTTCTAAACCTTGGGTAATTTGTAGAATCTCTTCCCTGACTATCTTCACTTATTCTTGATTCTTCCCTCATTTTAATTAACTCTTCCCTAAGTTCTCCTTTAATATTATTTTCCATTTTGTTCATATCCCCCTAATATTGTTAATATTACTATCCATTTTGTGCATATCTCCCCTAATATTATGATCCATCTGTTGTAACATCCGCATTATTTGCCTCATATATCATCTGTGTCATCCCTGACTTCTCCAACATCTCCTTCCCTACGTCTCTCCTCCTGCACTCTACATTCATCCACACTTTCATCACGTCTATCTCTCACTGTCTCATCCAACCCTCTCTCCAAACTATCTGTTAGACTTCCCTCTCTATCACCTTGTCCTGCTTCTTGTCTGCCTTGCTCTAAATATTGTACTACAAATTCTCCTGATCCTCCCTGCCTTTCTTCATCTACCTGTATACCCTGTTCCTGTTCTAACACCTGTTCTCCTTCACTCTTTTTCGGTACGATTTCTTTTCCATTTCTTAAAGTCATTCGGTCTGCCATTTTATCTAATCTCTATTTATTCTCAAATTTACTTTAACTACCCAGAATCTCTACAACTTCTAATCACACCAATTTGTTTTTATTTTAATCTGTGTATTATTAATAAATCTGCTTAAAAAACAAAACACCCTTATTCTGTTTTCCAGAGGCTCACGTTGTTAGCGCCAATTGTAATAGTTTTGTTTTTATTATTTTTATGTTTTATTGTTAATAAATATAATTTTAATTGAATTGAAGTGAATTTTAAAAGTATGTAGTTCGTTGTTTAATATACTATACCTCGGCTAGCTCAATTTATTTGTTCTAAGCAATCTGTCACTTGTGACGTCAACTCTGTAGTCTCCTGGTGAGTTCAAAAAGAAATAAAACCAAAATTTATTTATATTTTTGATAAATTAACCCAAATGAAGCACGTTATTTATTAATATTGAAACAAATTTAATATAAACAATAAAATTCGTCTGCAACTTGGGTTGCCTTTAAAAATTTACAAAAATAGGAATCGTGTAACCTTAATGTGTCGTGAAAACTAGAATTTGATTACAAAATGTGGAAACTCTCTACAATTACCTTAAATCTAAATGACTATTGCAACTTTATAACGTGTTTAAATGAAATATAAAGAAAAGAAAACTGAACACTTTATGCCGCTGACTTATAACTAGCATTAAAATATAATCAAAATTTCAAATGATCCCACCAAAATTATTATCCAAACTCACTTTCAAACAGTTCTGATTTTTTTTTTTTTAAAGAAAACTAACTACTCGCAAAATAATCGGTGATACTGGAATATCTATCCTCTCTTCGGAAAGTTAAAGGTACGTACTATTATATTTTATTTTAATGATCATTAATATTTCAATTTTTAAGGCCTATCGCAATTAGTTAATTCATGAATTTTTAACTTTTTCAATCTAAATGGACATTTCTGCACTCCAATTATAATTTATAAGTCCAAAATTTCTCTTACTCTCTGGAACAAATTCTGGATATCTCTATTTGAAAATGTGGAAAAACTAAATTATAATTAAACGATTTTAAAGCACTCCCGGACTATTCACCTTTTTGGGCTCTTCCTCAAAATTTTCGTCGCCTCCAACAACCTATTCTTCCTTGTTCACCGCATAGCTAGCCCCAACCAAAAATTCGTTGCTAACAGCAACCCACTTTCTTTTTTCATTCCGTCTTCTATTTTATTCAACCATAAAACTGTCCTGTTTTGACATATTTGTCAAACCACATTAATTTCTCATAAGCACTTTAATCACATCTAATTTGGGAATTTAAAAAAAAATTCAGATATAAACTTAACAATACTAATATAATTTATTCTTTTCATCTCCACCATCATTGTAATTTATTTAACAAAACCCCTATTAATTTAGTTCCCACAGACTTTTTGACAGTTTATTTTTCTGACGTTTATTTTTAAAATTTCTATGTTTAAATAATTTTTTAAGAATTCTTCTTTTTTTATTCTTTTAGGTTTAGACGATTCACCTATTACACTAGGCAACCTATACTATACAGAAATTATTAACACTATACCAGGTAAGTCAATAATTAATTTATTTAGCAATTTACTAATCTTTTCTCCCTTTTATTTCAGAGTCGACCCACATTGTGTTGGCTCATGAAATTCATGAACAACAAACTCATATAAAAATCCCTTTAAGTTATATCCTCTTTGACCTATTGAAATCATTTCAATATATTCGTTTATAAGATTTTTCTCACTGAGCGACATCTTTTAAAGTAATAAAATTACTAATGCAAAACTTCCCCACAACACTCAACCACAAACGGTATCCCAAAAGAGTCTGTCCTAAACAGCACACTATTTCTCCTTAGTATTAACGATTTTAGTTCATTCATAAACGACCCTGTTCAATACGGAATATATGCGACGACATAATATTCTGTCATGGAAAGGTTACATCCAGCACAAATACTTTACTACAAACACGCTAAGCAAAATAAACAGCTGGGCCAGTCATTCGGCTTTAACTTCTTCACATCCAAAATCCAAAGTTATTCATTTTACCAGAAGACAAAACACGCAACCTCCAACCATTACTTTGAATGGAAATTTTCTCCAAGTACTAGACAAAGTAAAGCTTCTCGGCATTATTTTCGATAATAAACTTTCCTGGAGACCACACATTCGAGAACTTAAGGGTAACTGCCTTCAAAGAATGAATCTTCTTAAATCACTAGCTCATTATAGTTGGGGAGCTGATGAGGAAACACTACTAAAAATATATCGAGCTCTTATCCGCTAAAAACTTGACTATGGTAGTGTTCTCTACATGTCATCAAGTAAATTACTATTACGTTTCACTAAATGTAGTCCAAAATACCTCATTTCGACTCTGTTTAGGAGCATTCCGATCCAGTCCGGTGGAAAGTATTCATGTAGAATGTTTCGAACCTCCGCTTCATCTAAGACGACAACAATTTCTACTGCTCTATTTCGCTTGAGTTTCTTACAAATCCCACAAGAAACCTCATCTGTAATAGACAATTAGTAGTAACTAATAATCCTAGAATGGTACCGTCCACTATACAGATGTTAATTCCTTATTTAGATATCAATTTGTTATCTACCAGCCCTTTCGCCGTCACTCAAACTCCTCTATGGATATGTAAACTTCCAAATTTCAATATCGAATTATCCAAATACAACATCGATGCAACTTCGATAAGATCCTTTACTCAGACGCATCTAAGACTGAAGAAGGTGTTGGCTATGCTGTTACAACGACTAAAACTACCGTCAACTTGTTTCCACTCTCCAGCAATTGCAGTATTTATACTGCTGAACTTTATGAAATACTACAAGCGGTGAAAACTCCACTCAACGATGATAAAACTATAGCCATCTGTACGAACTCTCTGTCTTCCATGCAGTTAATAAGAAACGTACATTCTATCCACCCAATAGTTCAAGAAATCTAGGGTATATGTAATCGTCTTCAAACTAATGTAATTACAGTAACAATATTATCGGTCCCATCATGCGTTGGTATTCTAGGTAACGAAAAAGCCGATCAAGCAGCAAAACAAGCATGTTCTCTTAACGTAACAACAGACATTCAAACATCATCAGATCTAAAAGAACACTCAAACATAAAATAATGGACCTTTGAAATGATCATTGGAAAAGAAGCAATACCAAGTTAAGCGCTTCTACAACCTAAACATGTTTTCTTACCTCCCAGCTCCCACCAATTAAATAGAAAAGGGACATAAATCTATCATTCGAAGATTGTGAATAGGGCACCACTCGCCTTACACATCGGACACCTAACGATATCTTACAGTTAATCTTGATTGTTGTGCCATGTACTGCCAATTACTACTGCATTTGTAAACTCATTTACGATTATAAACATGAATGTAAAATTTTCTTGTTTTTTACCCTGTGTCAATAAACCACTTTACGCTGCTCGAGACACATATTTTCGAAATAAATAAAAATACTTTTCTTTTCCAAATTCATGCATTTTGTCATAATTGTGTACAAAACATATCAGTCTTTTGCATTTAAAGAACATAAACGACAAGTATGGGAAAATAAAATACTACGAAAAATTTACTGAAAGAAAAAATAGGAGAAATATGGAGGAAACTGGAAATTATGGAAATATATAATAGCCCGACTATAACGCCGCAGATAAAGAAGCAAATAATTAGTTGGCTAAGATACGTACAGAGAACAAACCATCAAATTACGTATGGAAGAAGACACTAACAGATAAAAGAAGAAAAGGAAGATCCGTAGAAAATTGTTAGACACCGTAGAAGATCTAAACGTGAAAGAATGTGAAACCTACGGACAAGAGAAGATGGAAAAAATTGTCA
The DNA here is from genome assembly GCA_918026665.1 of Diabrotica balteata. Lineage (NCBI taxonomy): Eukaryota > Metazoa > Arthropoda > Insecta > Coleoptera > Chrysomelidae > Diabrotica > Diabrotica balteata. Next base: position 15,205,406 of record OU898283.1, on the reverse strand, counting down.
TCCAAAACTTAGGCTTTTGAGGTCTCTTGAGCGGAAATATATTTCATTCGAATTTTTCATCTCAATACTTTTATGTATATATACTTACGCATCTAGAGCATTTATCTTTTTTTCCTCAACATCACCCTTTTTCGTTTCCATATCTAAAAGAAATACATAAATCAATATTACTTTCAAATCACGTACATATTATATAGACGGGAATAATTACTACAACCTTAACAGTTTTTATACCGAGTAGTAAAAGGCCAAAAAAAAAATGAATAGAAAAGTAGCAAGATTATTTAATCCTAGACAAGCAGGAACTCTGATAGATAGCCAAGATAGAATCACGACATGATGGATCAAGACATATCAAAATAACATCTAATTATGTTCAAGACTCAGTATTTTTATCTTCTTCTTCTTCTAGTTCCATGACCGTTATCGATCGTTGGATATCATGTTGGCTACCATATTCGCTATCGTGACTTTATTGACAGCAGCTCTAAATAACGATGTAGTTGATTTTCCATACCATTGCCTTAGATTTTTCAGCCATGATGTTCTTCGTCTACCAGGACCACGATTACCTTGGATCTTTCCCTGAATGATCAGATGTAAAAGATCATATTTTTCAGGGTGTCTCATAATGTGACCGAAGTATTCCAGCTTGCGTTTCTTTATTATATTGACCAGTTGTGTTGTTTGGCTCAGCCGTCTAAGGACCTCCTCATTTCTAACTCTGTCGACCCAGTTTATTTTCAGTAGTCGTCTGTATACCCACATCTCAAAGGCTGTCAAGCGTTTAAGCATAGCCTCAGTTAGGGTCCAAGCTTCTACTCCATACAGCAGGACAGGAAAGATGTAGCAAGATATCATACGAACTCTAAGGTCAATGCTAAGATCGTGACTGCAAAGTACGTTTCTCATTTTTACAAAGGCAGCTCGGGCTTGTTCTATTCGGCTTTTAATTTCTGCGGTTGGATCCCAGCTCTCATTGATATTACTGCCGAGATACACGAGTTTCTCTACTCTGTCCAGTGTGGCATCTCCGACTTTTATACCGTCATCATGTATATAATTTTGTTTGCTAACTATCATATATTTAGTTTTCTTAACGTTGAGTTTTAATCCACACTGATCACAAGTCTGTTTTATTTTGTTCATTAGATTTTGAAGGTCTTCTCTGCAATTGGCAAGGACTAAGGTATCGTCGGCATATCTAATATTGTTGACGGTTACTCCATTCACAATAATACCTTCGGTTGTCTCCATTAAGGCTTCCTTAAATATTTCCTCCGAATATAAGTTAAAAAGTAAAGTCGACAATATACAGCCTTGTCTCACTCCTCTTTTTATATTTATTTCATCCGACAGTTCTTGTTCAACCTTTATTCTTGCCACTTGATGCCAGTATAGATTTGTAATTATTTGTAGATCTTTATCGTCCAATCCAGCTGTTTCCAATATTTCTAGCATTTTGTTATATCGGACTTTTGTCAAAAGCTTTTTCAAAATCGATTGCACAAATGTACACATTTTGATTTATATCTCTGCATCTCTGTACTAGCACCTGTATACTAAACAAGGCTTCTCTTGTACCCAAGCCACTCCTAAACCCAAATTGAGTATTGCTAATTATGTCCTCTAACAGCGTGTAAATTCTGCTGTGTAGTACTCGCAGGAAGATCTTCAAAACGTGACTCATCAGACTTATTGTCCGATAATCACCGCATGTCTTTGGACGATGTTTCTTGGGTATTGTGACAAATGTCGACTTTAACCAATCAGTTGGTAATATCCCAGTGTCATAAATTCTGATAAAGAGATTACACAGAGCTTTAATTCCATTTTCTCCCGAAAACTTTAGTATTTCAGCACTTACTTCATCGGGGCCAAGTGATTTTCCATTTTTTTGCCGTTTGTATTGAACGTCTTACCTCACTTTCTGTTATAGATGGACCTGATATAGCAATCGGTGTATAATGTTCTACTCTCTCATCTTCAAATAATTTAGAAATGTAGTTTTCCCATTCTTTTAACTTTTCATTGATGTCTAATATTCTGTGTCCGTTTCTGTCTTCTAAACTTTGGGATACTTGTTTCCGTTTGTTTCCAGCGACCTCTTTTAATTTCTTGTGCAGATGAAATGTATCGTGTTTCTTTTTATATTGTTCAATTTCATTACATTCTTTACTATGAAATTGTGTCTTCGCGTGTCTTATCTTCTGCCTGATTATTGCGTGGATCCTCTTGTATTCATTTTTATCTTTATTTCTGACTTCTCTTCTTTGATCCATAAGTCTCAGTATTTCTTCTGTCGTCCACCCTTGTTTTTTTCTTGCTTTTAGCGCACTCAATTTTGTTTCTTGAACAGTCTTTAAGATGTCTTTAATTCTCGTCCAGTTTTCCTCAGTACTTTCTTCTTTGCTTGATGTTAACTTCATTTTTTGTTCTAATATACTAGTTATTTCTTGTTTTACAGTATCATTTAGCATCGTTTCTCTATCAATAGTAATTGTTTGCTTATTCGTACTTGCAACTCTTTTTAATCTCAGTCTTATTTTTCCTACTAAAATATTGTGATCTGTTGGTACATCTGCGCCTGGATTTTTGTCTAACATAAGGAAAAATACACAGAAGCTGTAACGAGCATCCGTTAAACATCTAGGCCTAATTCTTGTCTTGGGCCAAAAAAATGTTTTAAAAAGATAATGGGTACAAAATTAATATTTTGGATTTCGTAGAGGTTTTGAAACAAGAGAACTTATGTTAAGTATTTAATTTAGTCTTAGTGCAGAGATCTCATGATGTGTTAGTACCAATGCATGCCTCTTTAATAAACCATAAAAAAGGTTATGATCAGGTATTATACTAAAAACTATTTTTCTTCGTCTTTCATTGCCATATTAGGCGTTTATAACCTTCATAATTACATTAATTACATTTGTCCTTTTGTATGTCTTTTCGTTTTCGCTGTCTTTTCTATATTGTTGTGTTGGAATAACATGTTCCTGGAGAAGGAATTTGGTCATCTCCTCGGAAATAGTGGCTTCCATAACTTTGGCAACTACTGGCAGCAAGCTAATCGGACGATAATTGTTGGGGTCGAGTTTGTTGCCTTTTTTTAAATAGGGGTAACGGAAGCTAATTTCCAACTAGGGGGTAAGGAGTTCTGGGTGAAAGAAAGTTGCATAATTAACGTTAAGGGTATTGCAAGCGTGTCTGCGCACCTTTTTAACAGTTTTGGTGTTAAACCCTCTAAACCAGGTGAAGCGGCCGTGCGAAGTTTAATTAAGTGTTGTTTGACATGATCCACTGTGAATTCAACTTGCTGTAAGGATGCGCCGACACGGTTACAGTTAATAGCAGGTAGATAACCATCATTTAAGTCTTTAGTAAAAACCTAGTAGTGAAAAAAACCCTTTTAGTGAAAATGCTAAAGAGAGAGTTTCGGAAGATTCTTTGTCAGAAGAGCATAAAGCCTGGTTGGGTTTTTGAAGTAGCGGAATGGAAACTTTAGATGTCATGGAGGAACGTATGTATTTAATGTTACCACTTTCAATAACATTTGCTTCAAAATTTTGTGTTAGGGTTTTTAGAGATGTTTTTAAGTTATTTGAAAATCTGCGGTGGCTTTGGAAATCACTAAAAAGCCCGGTGTGTTTAAATTTTCGCCATAGATGTCGTTTGTGATTAATTTGTTTAATTGCTGTTCGATTTATCCAGGGTTTAAGGTTGTTTTTATAACTCTTACGGAAAATAGTATTTGTAGAGATTATATTGTGAACTTTATCGAGAAATGCCGTCCACATTAATGAGGGGTCGTTTAAGTCTGCAAAAAATAAATGCCAGTCGATTTGAGATAGTTTAGTGTCAACTTCAGAAAAGTCGGTAGTAGCATATGTTACAATGTTACTTTTGCGGGGTAATATTTGATTGAACTGGATGTGAGCCGTTATAGCTGCATGATCTGACTTTCCTATAGGAGAACTGACTTCGAGAGATGAAATCAGCTGTTCGTCATTAATAAGCACTAGATCTAAAGTAGAAGGTTGGTTATTATTCCTAAATCTAGTAAGTTCTGTAATGAGTTGTATTAGGTTTGAATTTACTACAAAGCTTTTAAATAAATTATGAGCGTTTTCGGCGTCAGATAATGAAGTTATTGGCCAGGTGATCTCTGGAAAATTAAAATCTCCAGTAATGATAAGATTATCAAGAGATGATAGTTCTTAAATTGGAGATTAAACTGTTCTTTCATCCATTTTTTATAATTTTCTGAATTTATATCATCATGATAGTCTTCTGTCTTGGCTCCTGACTTAAAAATCAAAAGAGAATTCTGTTTAAAACCCATCTCCCTACCACCATGTACGATAACTAACCTACTTCCTTTTGAAATGTTTTGAACAATCCTTTGTCACTGTCATCTGTCCAGCTATTTGGCGTAGTGTGTCCTGCATGTACATAAGTTTCATCAACATATATGCAATTGACTTACCTTCGCTTCTGTAATATTTAATTTTGTCCAAATATTTATTGCGTAGAGCACGATATTTAATTAATAAATGTCGATTATCTTTCGTTTTCTTCCATTTAAATCCCATATCTTTTACAATTCTGTAGAGAGAACTTACACTTCCAGTCCACTCGTACACCTCTTTAAGCTTTTTCTGCAAAAGCTTCAATGATACACGACAAGGTTCAGTCTCATGAAAACGATGAATGGTATTTCTAATGAACTGTTTGTCATACTCCCTTAAGTCTGTTACGGTTGTTTTCCTTTTAGCAATTGTTGTAGCTAAAAATTTTAGTGTATTATTTGACTCTGCGTTTGTTTACTCGTACTTCACTTAACCATCTCAATTTTGCAAAATAGTTCTAATACGCGTGGTAGCACCTTTCTTGTTGAGACTCGACAACATAATGAGATTAAATTACGAACTTGTTTGAAATCCAGTGACTAGAAATTCTCGGAAATAATTCTTATGAGTTCTTTGTATGTTCTTAACGAGTCGTTATAAGGAGTTATTAATAATGACTTTTTAATTACGGTTTTAATTTTACTGATACTAAATTAGAAATTAACTTTTACCAAACTTTATAGAGTATCAATTATTCAAGATGGTATTATAACAAACAAAAAGTTTGGTATCTATAAATCAATCTGTGTACATTCAAACTCCATTTATTATTTAAGTGAGTAATAATTTTATAATTGGTGCGATTTCAAATAATTTAATTTGTTTAATATTGCAAAGCCACTGCATGGGTCTGATCATAGATATATTCTATTGTCTGTGCGATTAACTATTATGTGGAAGGGCTCGCCACTCGATTTGAAATAAGCTGTACTACACACTACACACTGATAGAAAATACTCGTTTTTAGGTATTGGGGTATTTTTGATCTTTAATATATAAGAGAGTTTACTTTTAATTTCCTTCCTCTGATTTTCCTTGTTTACTTTTGTGATAGATTTACACATATATATATATAGTATCTCTACATACCATTCAAGATTTGCAGTAATTAATTTAATTAGTAATTTAATCTTTGGTGAATCACATGAAATATAGAAATTTGCTTAAATATAACTCAAGGCAATTCAACGTGTTGTAAATTAGTAACATGTTTTTAGATATTTTGTGGAAGCTGTGAGCCACGATATTATGATGGACGTCATCGTCGGTTGGTTTTCTTTAATTTTATGAGCACTTCTGGTAAACATGTGGTGGATTTTGTCTACCATTTAGAAATAGGAAGTCTATTATTTTTATCTTTTTTCTTCATTGGTTTCAAAAGTTAAATATTATTTCATTAACTTACCCACTCATTAAAAAAATAACTATAACCAGTAAAAACAACTAAATTAACAAAAATGATGGAGCACCTTTTCACATAATGAATATCATATAACTAATTAGGTACTTTAAGTGAGTACCAATATATGTGACAATACAGTATTTCGTTTTGTAACCAAAACATTTTTACATGAATATTTTTTTATCTTCAGTTATCAATGGTAAAGGTATGTAGATTATAAAAGTATTTTTTATCAGATTAATAATAAATAAGGTTGTTTTATTTATATCAAGACGCTTTAAAAACATCTGTACTGTACGATATTTTCCTCACTAAATAACAGATGCTTAACATGAATCTATTAAATCCTGAATGTGGTTGGTCTAGAAAAAGGATAAGAAATTATGCTATTAAATGAAGGCAACTTTCCATTCCGTTTCCAATTTTTTTTTCTAAAAATGAACAAGTGTTTAATCTTAATCTTTTATCAAAAATCTACCGTCAAATGACACAATTATTCGATTAGTCAAGCTCGTAGAAGAGATAAGGTATTTTATCTTAACAGATCTCGGTATAAGATCAGTTTGAGGGTATAGAGCAGTGGTTCCCAAAGTTTTTTAGTTGGCAGCGCAATTAATA
>OU898283.1:15176232-15198476 GCA_918026665.1 Diabrotica balteata | reverse complement strand
TTTATTCCAACTTCTCACTCACTTGCTACGCTTACATTACACAGTGCTTGCTCGAAGATAATCTTTAGAGTAAATATTAAATAATACCGGGGACAGAATTCATGCTTCTCTCACTTTCTATCTGAACTTTCTAGGACGTGTAAATAGACGTTTTGAAAACAATGCTTTTTCTACTGCACTGTCCGAAAAGCTTTAAAATAAATAATATTGTCATTTTTCAGTGTAGATAAAGGAACTAAGGTGAGGCCACCAAGCACATCACATGGCTTTATCTAAGATTTATTTGTATTTCCCTATCCCTATACTAACTAAGCTACTTTTTAAAACATTGAATTATGTTGTGTTCTTAAAAAATATTCTGTGTACATTTGGTTATGTAGCCACTACCGCTATTTTTAGTAACATGAAATTTGCTAGATTGCAATGACTCACTTTATTTACAAACGAGTGGTTTGTTTTTATCAATCTTTATTTTATTCGAAAACTATGTTGCCAGATCGGTTACAAATCTTTATACAAAGTTCTACTGAAAAAGCTTAATATTTATTATGACCAAAAATAATTTAAGTTAAGTAATGTCTAACCATTTCTAGACATTTCTGACATACCCACTATGGACATAGCCCCCATTAATCAATGGCTTTTGTTGATTTTTACGTATGACAGTTTTAAACAGACATAAGTAATGCACACAATGTCTTAAAAAACTTAGTTTCTTATTGTAATTTGTAATAATAAAGCAAAACAATGAAAATAAAATGGTATAGTTTATTTCACGAAAAATGGTTGAGTGCTTAATGATTTCAATAAAACCCGACCGCAAGTACCTAGCTTAGTTCAACATTAGTTGAGCAGGTAAGTATTCAGGTAAAATTGAAGCATCTGTAGAGTGTCGTTATTTTGTTTGTATCATAAATTCCTGGTAATATAAAAACGATTAAAAAATCGTATAAAATTATAAAAACGATTAGAATACATTTTATTTCATAAAGTTGGAAACATTTTAACAGTGAGTTTCACTAGCAATGGTTGATCTTTTAATGACCGCAATAAATTTGTTGTTCGTTAAGTATTTCCTGGAATAATTATACAAGTTCCTTCTATTCTGTATAATTTGTAAAAGACTATAAAACCGATGAGAAATTTTTAATACATTTTATTTCATTTACTTGAAAGTGTTACAAGTTTTACCAGTGTTATACCTATTTATACCTATATAAACAGCATTATGTGGCGTCCGTGGAAAAACATTGATGGTGCTTCTTCCAGTGTTCAGCAAAGAAAAGGCATTTATCTGCTGACGCTAGAGAAATCGTTAAAAACAATATATAGTTCTTTACTTACAAGAGGACTTACTGCTATTACTATTACAGTCAGTGAAATATATGATTTAACGAAAAATAGCTCTAACACAGTGAAAAGAATTACATCAAATCCCATTTAAGTCAAGAAGGAAGCGTAAGGATGCCGGTTCTACCAAACGTCCTGACGAAAGTGATAAGGACTTAATAAGACGAAAAATTTACAGAATGTACGAAGAGCAATGGATACCTACATTAGATGCTTTAAAACAACGGCTTACTAATGATGATACACAAATAAACTGTAGCCGCATTAGTCTTTGGAGGATTTTGTCTAAAATGGGCTTCAGATATCGTACAATTGACAAAAGGCAAGTGCTTATGGAGTCCCATCGTTTACAAAAGTGGCGTACTAAATATATAACTTCTATAAGAAAGTACCGTACAGAAGATCGACCAATAATTTATCTGGACGAGACATGGTTTGACACTCATGAAACACCATCCATAGGATGGTCCGATTCTTCCAACAGGTGTAAAACAAAAGCTCCATCAAACAAAGGGGGAAAAAATAACAATTTTACATTTAGGATCAGAAAATGGTTGGGTCCCAAATGCCTTATGGCTTTCTGCAAAACACATTAAAGACTCCTGCGTGGACTACCATGAGGATACATCGGCAGAGCTTTTTGAGCAATGGTTTATAAGAATTGTGTTATACCTAACCTTCCTCAAAATAGTGTGATAGTAATGGACAATGCAAGTTGTCAATTACATAAGTGCAAAATAGTCTCCAAGTGCAAATGACACGAAAATTGAAATTCAAAAACTACCTGTTAGAAAACGATATATATTTTGAAGAAAGTTATTTAAAAAATGAACTGTTCGAAGTGTTAAAATCATTTTCTATTAAAAAAGTATATGATTGTGACGCATTGGCCGAGGATATTAGACATACAGTGTTACGGCTTCCTCCCTACTATTGTTTTTTTAATTCCATAGAGCATATGTGGCACCAAACTAAAGTCAAATGTTAGGTCACAAAATGTTTCTCCGACTTTAAGTGTTAGTGTAGTCGAATTAATAAGGAAATATGTAGATGATATCTCCCCAGAAAGTTGGAAAAATTCAGTACGCCATGTAATGAACGTAGAAAATTCATATGTTGCTTTGAATCACATAATTAAACCGATTGTTATTAATCTTGAAGAGGATAGCGACAGCGAAACAGAATTAGGTATTTAGGAATTCATAATATATTTTGGTCATTTTCAGAGGATTTTCCAAGCCGCTCTTTGTCTTTGTCTGCAGACTTTTTTAAACTCTCTGAGATTTGATTGATAATAATCCAATCTTCTTTGAGTTTGGTGCGTTTTGCTCTATTAAAAGCTGTTCTTGTTATCTTCCTACGGTGTTTCAATTCAATGCATCACCAAGAGTTGGTTTTAGCGACTTTCTTGGATCATCCTTATTAGACAGGATTTTTTATAAGCATAGCTTATTTTGTTTTGGATAGATACCGTATACCTTTCCAATTCTATATTAGTTCCTGGAGTTGAAGCCTTTTCACTCCGCAGAGCATCTTATAAGAGTCGGTTGTTTGTAGAGTTCTACATTCGTCCTCCTAGGGTCGCGCGATTTGATAAGGTTTTTTTTCAGACTATTATTATAGGTTAGCCAGCGGTCGTCAGACATAGAGGTATCGTCCGATACTTGCCAGTTTTGAATTTTATTTGATATTTCAGCTGTTGCTAGCGTGATGTCTATGACTGTTTGGTTACGAACATTAAAAAGGTTGGTACAAATCTTTTCTAATAATATAGTCATAAAGAGACTTACCTCAAGCGTTGTTATCTCTGCTGCCCCAGCCTAAATGGTGAGAGTTTGAATCGCAGCCGATAATAAGTTCTACCTTCTGACTGAGGCAATGGCCTACCAGATCTTCCATTTCCTTTGTTGGTGGTAGGGTGGCTGCATCTGATGGTAGGTAGACCGATGCTAGTAACAACTCTCTATTTTTGCCCTTTCCTCATAGGCATTTCACTTTAACCGCAGCTACGTTCTGAGGAGCAAAACTCCGCCATGGGGGAGGCTTTGATTCTTCTGGGAACATGTATTTCTGTTCTCAGTTATTGATTGCTTGGTAAGCTGAAAATTTGACCGTTTAGACTGCTAAGACTAGTTATGTACGTCTTAATTATCCAAGGTTCTTGGATTAGGTTAGGTTAGGTTAGGTTATCCAAGGTTCTTGGATTAGTGCTATTGCATCCTCCGTTACATCCAGGCGGCGACATAATGTCGCCGTTGCCACCTGTTTGTGTTGGAGGTCGCATTGAATAATAGTATTTTTTTCCGACGTCCTTGCCTATGGCTTTGGTATCGTTTTGGTTCTTTTAGATGTCCATTTCCTCCTGAGTTGAGGAGGGGCAGCCTTAGTAGTTTCGGAGCCTCCTCTGCATAGTTCGTCGACCATCATCTGATGGTCTTCTCTCTGCTGTAGGACTAGGGGTGTTTCAGTCTCAGCAACCGTCGTCGGCTCCGAGTGTCTGAGGATCCTGGCTCCGAGGAGGTATCCTTCACTTTGTTGGTGCTTGCTTTTAGAGTCAATGAGGTGAACATGTTCACCTCATTGGTGAGACATCAGGTTCAGAAACATGGACTTTAACAAAAAGCAATGAACACATGTTAGGATGTTTCTAAAGAAAAATACTAAGGCAAATGTATGGAGCGTTAAATGAAAATGGTGGCTGGAGAAGACGATACAACTTCGAACTCTATAGAATATACCAGGAACCAGATGTCGTAAAACACATTAAGATAGGACGTCTGAGGTGGGTAGGCCATGTAATGCGGATGGATCAAACGACCCAGCTAGAAAAACGCTCCTTGATAGACCTATTGGTCAAAGAAGAAGAGAAAGACCCAGAACAAGATTTCTAGATAACATAGATCAAGATATGAGAAATATGGAAATACGTGCTTGGCGATGGATAGGGACGACTGGAAAAAATATCTTGGGGAGGCTAGTACACACGCAGGATTGTAAAGTGATGAGGGTGAACGTGTAGCTCAGCCTCATTTCCTTTTTTTGTCCCCTCCCAGACAAATAGGTGTCCTTTAGGATCCTTTTTTACCTCATGGTAAAAGGTGCACCATCTCGCAAGGATCCATAGAGAGGCTTTGGTAAGTTTTGGGAGCTTATCCTGACTGACAACAGCCAGTGATGCTTCCTCCCACGGTTTGAGATCGGCTGTAGCCTTTTCCAGCTATGCAAGACCACCATCGTTAACACAGACTACTCTGATGATCTCATCCGAGTAAGTCCCCGATCTGATTGTGGCTGCTGGAGGTGGAGAAGATTGTTCTGTCCAATTACTCGATCAGGCTGCATATAATAAGGTTTGCACGGTCAGCAGTGACCTTTCCATACGGGTTTACCTTATCTATAATAGCGACCGTAAGATGTCTTAAGGCGGCTTCCACGAAGCTTTGGGAATGAGCAGCGGCGTTTCCACCACTTCGTGACTTCTTATGCTTCCTCGGAGTGCCCTCCGTGGAGGTACTTGGGTAAGGCGCTTCACGCCGGGTGCTGTTGGTCCCTGTCCTCTTTTGGAGGTGGAACCGTTGTCAGCCTCCGATGTAGGCATAGAACATGTTTCTATTTTATTTTAGATTTTTATTTGATTTCGTATATACAAACTATTAGATCGTAGGCATTATAACAGTATGACTACTTACAAATGCAAAATGTAAATAATGTACATTTGTATTTTAATTTTATTAAATTTATTTTACAACTGGCAACATTGAATTGGTAAAGTTAAGTGTACGGTATAGAGATGGTCGTTTTGAAAATAACGATATTAGCATAGAATTTTAGTGGGAAACAATAATTACTATACTCTTACTGAACTCAGTCCCTAGTGACTAATAAATTTAGCAATTAATTTTGTGATATATTGGTACAAGATAATAACTTCCTAAGAATAATGTATTATTTTTATCAATAATATTTTCTTCATAATTATTACATTATATTCCAAAATATAAGTGAATTCCCAACTCTAGTACCGTTGAAATGTAGAAGAAAATATCATAATTCAGCAGATTCGAGTTTGTTCGGATATCGGATATCACGATCGGATATTTATCAGCTGAAGTTTGACATATTACTAGTGTGCAGTTTGTTTTGTTTATTGTTTTAATAAGTTAGAGCATCATTTAGTGTTTATTTTTGTTAGTAGTAGATTTTGGTAAGTTTAACATTTTCTTAATCTATAATAAAAGTAATGTAGCAAGTAAAAATTTGTTGTAATAAGTAGAAATAGGTTCTATGGGATTCCCGGGAATGCTTTGTACATCCCTCATTAATCTGCACATATATTATATTTTAGTAGTTTGCTATTTTTACCATGTTTTATCGAAATACATTATTCATTTATTTCTTAAATATTTTTCATATAAGCTGATCTTTTTGATCTTTTTAACACTAATTTATTAATTGAATATTTTTCATGTTGAATTATCATAAATTATTTCCTACACACTGATCTAACTTTCTATAAATAATCTAAATCTAAATTTTACTATTACAGTTTTTGTTCTGAATTCTTTCAGTAGGAGTACCTTGTCATAGAGATCAGTTACATACATTCACTGTTATCTGACTCAGCACTAAAGAAGATTATGATAATGAGCCATTTTGTGGGCTTGGCATTATTGGCTCAATAGGCTGTGTTAATTTGATATCTTACTTTTATTGGATTAGTTTAGGTGGAAATAATATTATCGAAAGTGCACTCACTATAAGCCTGCCTTGTATAATATTCTTTACTATTTTACCTCCTTTATCATTTTCTTGTTTTAATATTTTATGAGTTATATATAACTGTATATGTAAATTGTGTTCATACATACCTACATTTTAGTATTTCTTTTGGTAGTATGTTTGCCATGATCTGTTCACATTTCATCTACTATTGTGTGTTTAATTCCCATGATATCCCATATTTTATTGTTTGGAATTCTTTCGTGAGTGCAGATTTTCCACCACCCATTCTCATGAAATTCATCTCCAATGCAGTTAATGGTTTTATGTTATCCCTTTTAGTTATCATACTTAACTTCCTAAATTTATAATAGTGTGTAGGAGGATATTATATCGCTGGTTGTTTACTTTGGGGATGATTTGATCCTAAAGAATACCATTCATTAAGGCTGTTGCTCTTCTATCTTGAGTGTTTCGTGCTTAAGCTTTTTTTGATTTCCATTATTTTTAAGCTTAAATATTTTATTTTTCTATAAGAAATATATAATTTATTTATTTCCGGCTGGGTCATTGTGGTCTTGTAATAAGACAGGGATACAGGCTCTCCCAAGAGAAATCTGTTGTTGATCTGCCTTGGCCTTGAATAAATTCAAACTCTTTTTTTTAAGTCTCATTTCTATAATACGTCAAGAGGTTCTAAAATTTTACTGTTTGAGAAAGAGTAAAATAGTAAAAATTTAATATCTTCCTTCAAATTTTAGTTCGAAATTTTTTCAGAAATTTATATCTTTTATATTGTTCTTTTTCCTTGACAATGACAATTTTTCATAGCACTCAATTCACAATATATCTTTTTATTATCCTACATTTGTGGTGAAACAGAATTCAATGTAAGGTTCTAAAAATGAAAATGGATAAATGTCAATTTGGATTTAGGCAAGGCAGGTCTACAACAGCAATTTTTATTAAAAGACAGCTAATTTAACAATTTAGAGTGAAAGAGATAGACTTGCACATAGTGTTTTAAACTTGAGAAAGCACATGATGAAGTTATCAGAAACCTACTGTGGCACAGATTAAGTAGGAAATGAGTGCCGGTTGAATATGTGAGTGGAGTATGAGCAAGTAACAACTATAATAGTGTTAGAAGTACTATAGTTAGAACAACTATTATAGTGTTAGAACAATTACAGGTGAAACTGGCAAATTTGTGCTGATGGAAACTTGGCAAACTGATGATCTCACCCGAGTAAGTCCACGATTTGAACGTGGGTGCTTTTACATGGCTGCTGGAGGTGGACAAGATTGTTCTGTCCAATTCCTCGATCAGGCTGCATTTAATAAGGTTTGCCCGGTTAGCAGTGACCTTTCCATACGGGTTTGCCTTATCTATAATAGTGACCTTAAGATATATTAAGACGGCTTCCACTAAGCTTTGGGAATGTGCAGCGCAATACCATTCATTAAGGCTGTTGCTCTTCTATCTTGGGTGTTTCGTGCTTAAGCTTTTTTTGATTTCCATTATTTTTAAGCTTAAATATTTTATTTTTCTATAAGAAATATATAATTTATTTATTTCCGGCTGGGTCATTGTGGTCTTGTAATAAGACAGGGATACAGGCTCTCCCAAGAGAAATCTGTTGTTGATCTGCCTTGGCCTTGAATAAATTCAAACTCTTTTTTTTAAGTCTCATTTCTATAATACGTCAAGAGGTTCTAAAATTTTACTGTTTGAGAAAGAGTAAAATAGTAAAAATTTAATATCTTCCTTCAAATTTTAGTTCGAAATTTTTTCAGAATTTTATATATTTTATATTGTTCTTTTTCCTCTATTTTGTAAAGGTCTTTATAAATGATTTAGAATAATAATTGAGTTTTAATAAAATAAATTTGTTAAAAACCAATTATCAGTGAAACAAATATTAAAATGTTTAGTTATGGTTCTTTCATATAGGCGAGCGGTTTACCCCTATAAGCAGAGCATCAACCGACTAAAATTCTTTTTGCATTTATAATGCACCAAACCTTTTTTATTCGATTCTATATATTTTTCCAAGATGAAATGTATTTTTTTTAATTTATACAAGTGGGCCGGCAATTGTTATTAACAAATAACTTATACAAAAAAGCAATTTCACCGAATTGTTTCGGAATCAATTTTTTTTGGCGTATCTCATCAAAATAAACACTTTTTCTCTCTTGATCATTTTTCGAAAAATGCTTCCTTTTCGAGTTGTTTGCATTTTTTTGTTAAAAAATGCCTTAATTAGTGATTTTTGGGATTTTTTTTCTAAAAAACTACTAAATGAATTGCCATTTTACAAATAGCTTTATAATCTTTAAACCGTTGAATACAAGTTAGAATATTTTGACAAGGATAATTTGTTATTAGTATAAGTTATTTGTTAATAACAATTGCCGGCCCACTTGTATAAATTAAAAAAAAATACATTTCATCTTGGAAAAATATATTCGCTCCGTGCGTGACTGATGCGACACCTACCGCCTTCATCTGACAATTTGGGAATCCCAATTTTCAGGTTAAACTTATGACATATGTTTGACATTGTTAAATACATGCGAAATTGACAATTATATTAATAAATTAGTTTTTTAGCTATATTTTAAAGTTTATGTACAAAATAAATGTAGTATTAAAAACTGGGTTTCTCAAAATTCATCATAATATACCTTTTCAACTCCAAACGGAAAAGAAAGGGAAAAATCTAGTACTGGCAAATCAAGTTTTTCACGCAAAAGAGCATATAATTAAAAACAATAATAGTAAAAGTTAGGATATAAAAAGCTAAAGTCATCTGCAGTTAGCTTGTAGCCTTATGAAATATCATTCAAGGTAAATTATTTAAATTTTTTCTATTTCAATTGCATAAAAATGAAACTATGTGATATTTACTTTTTCATATTAATAGCACGAATTCATCTTTTTCTTTTTTCTAATTTATATGTAATTTTTGGGAACCTATGAAAACTACAATCACCATTTTTGCTATTATTAGCACAATTAAATACGCAACGTGTATTTGCACGCATTTTTGATAAAATTTATGCGTAAAAATATTTTGTCCAATATTCCCATTTTGTCATATTTCGCCGCTACGCACGCTGGCATCGTTTCAATGTATCCCTACCATGGTCACGCGCACGGAGCGAATAGAATCGAATAAAAAAGGTTTGGTGCATTAGAAATGCAAAAAGAATTTATAGTCGGTATATTCTGTTTCTAAGCGTCTTTTGAGGGGTAAACCGCTCGCCTAATAATGACCTTTTAACATTGACATTATTATTTGAATTATAATTTAAATATTTGTTTGGTTGTTGACTATATCATCCTCTTTACTGATTAGAATGTTCAAGAAAGGTAACGATTTATTTCTTTTTAAATATTAAATTTAGTAGATTATACATTATTTAATTATTTATAGTTATTATCAACATGATATTTTTCAATAACGGAGATAAAGAAGAGTTGACTGCTACACCAACGTTTTGAATGTAAAAGATCGTAACTAAAAGTGTTTTCTGTATATAAAATATAAAATTAATATTAATCACCCAATGAAACGAGTAATTATAGAATTATTAACTATTAGGTAGTTTTTGTTATAATGAGATGACAGTGGAATGAAACATGTTTCGTTGTGTTCTCAGCACATATAGACCAGGAAGGATCTGTGAAAACAACTCTCAAATAGGTCGGGAATATTATTTAAAACATAAATATTTAATATTTAAAAGAAAGACGCTTAATTTTCAGATAGCTTTTTGTTTTTGCCTATAGATTCTTCTTCTTCAAGTGTCCTCTCCGCTACGGAGTTTGGTAATCATCATTGCTATTCTTATCTTTGAAGCTGTTGCTTTAAATAATTGATTAGATGTGCACTGGAACCAGTCTCTTAAATTGCGCAGCCAAGATATATTTCGTCTCCCCACGCTTCGTTTGCCCTGAATCTTTCCTTGGATAATTAACTGGAGCAATCGGTACTTTTTCCCTCTCATCACATGACCAAGATATTCCAACTTTCTTCTCTTGGTGGTGATCAACAGCTCCCGTTCTTTGTTTATTCTTCGAAGAACTACACTAATATTTGTTATTTTGTCTGTCCAAGGTATTTTCAAAATTCTTCTATATATCCACATTTCCAAGGCCTCTAGTTTATCGATATTGCTCTTGTTTAAAGTCTAAGTCTCTACTCCGTACAGCAGTATCGAAAAGATGTAGCCTATAGATTATGACCAACTATATATTTTGATGTGTTATTACCCAATGATCAAGTTCATGCACGGTAAATCGAACCTTCATTTTATAACTAGGAATCTTCCTTTTATAACTATTGGTACAATCCTCATGTGCCCAATAGACGAAATTTATGAAAATATCGAAAACTCAAAGAAATAACGAGAATAAACGGAATCAACTTCGAAAATTAACAGCACTAATTACCAAAATCATCAAACATAATAAAATACCTGAAGAGTGGAAGAAAAGCGAGCTTATCCTACTATACAAAAAAGGAGATAAAAAACAACCTGAAAACTACAGAGGTATCAACTTATTAAACACCACTTTGAAGCTTACAACCAAAATATTGCAAGGCCAAATAAATCAGAGAATTACCTTAGCGGATGAACAGCAGTATTCATCATAAAACAGATTACCGAGAAAGCACTAGAGTATAACAGACCAGCATTCATATGTCTAATAGACCTGAAGAAAGCGTTCGATAAAGTAAAGCTTAAAGATGTAATTCACCTTCTTTACGATAGAGAAATTCCACTAAATGTTATAAAAACAATAGAGAACATTTACCAGAACAACAATATGGAAGTCAGAATAGATGACCAGCTTACAGATCCAATAGATATGGGCAATGGAATAAGACAAGGAGACCCGCTTAGTCCAACGCTATTCAATCTAATCATGGATGAAATCATCAATACTATTAATAAAGGAAGAGGATACAAAATGGGGAACAAAGAAATCAGAATACTCTGCTATGCAGATGATGCGGCCCTAATTGCATCCAATGAAGACGATCTACAAAGACTAACCATAGATTCAAGACAAGGGCAAAGGACTTTAATATGGTGATCTCTACACAGAAAACTAAAACAATTGTAATCAGTAAAGAACCAATTAGAAGTAAACTGGAAATCGACGGTATCAGCATTGAGCAAGTAATGGAGACAAATTACCTAGGAATTACACTGTCTAGCTACGGAGATGTGGAGAAGGAAGTGAAAAATCAAGTACAAAAGGCTAATAAAATAGCAGGTTGTCTTAATAACACGATATGGCGTAATCCCCACATTAATACCGACGTGAAATCAAGAATCTACAAAGCAACAATAAGACCAATAATGACATACACTTCAGAGACAAGACCGGATACCTCAAAACTCAGCAACTACTATAAACAGCGGAGATGCGTTTACTGAGGAGAATTACAGGAAACACACTGAGGGATCGAATGAGGAGTGAAGAGATCAGAAGAAAATGCAATATACCAGAAATAAATGAGTGGACACTGAACAGAAAAAAGGAATGGAACGAACACATAAACAGAATGGAAGAGACCCGATTAGTCAGAATAGCGAGGGACAAATCACCAAAAGGTAGAAGAAGTATCGGGCGACCACGCAAAAGATGGAGCGATAACCTCCAATAGAGGCATTAATCGACATTGAACAAGCATTTTGCTTATAAAAAAGAAGAAGAAGAAGAACTTCAAAAAAATGGACAAATATGCATATCTAAAAACAATGATTAACTCCACAAATGAATACATTAAGGAGATCAAAATCAGAATAGAAAAGGCTAGAGCAAATTTCAACAAGATGAGAAGAGTGGTATGTACAAGGGATTTAAAATTGGAACTAAGAGTTAGGTTGGCGAGGTGCTATGCTTTTTCGACTTTGTTTTATAGAATGGAATCTTGGACCTTGAATGCGAAATCAATGAAACAACTGGAATCATTCGAACTGTGGGTGTACAAAAGAATTCTGAAAATATCGTGGACAGAACACGTCACAAACAAAGAGGTTCTGAGAAGGAAAAATAAAGTGGAGAGAAATACACCTTGCTCCACTGATTATGCAGGGAAAGATTCAAGGAAAGAGATTCATAGGAAGACAAATAAGTCCTTAATTGTTTTAATTCTAATATTTTATTTACTTGACTTTGCAATAATCTACTATTTTGCCAATAGAACTTTATCAAAGAAATTTGATAATTACAAGTTGAAAAATAATTGCACGCCCACACAATTTGTACATCTAAACTTATTCATTGCCATAAAACTGTCACCTTCATAAAACAATTACTCAATAAATAACACACATTTCATAAATATATCTCTCGATTAAGTATAAATAACTTTTAAATAATACAATGGTATATAACATCACTTTCATTTAACAATCACACACATATATCTGCTTCATTGGATCAAATCTATCTATTCCAAAAACTTCCCGTTTACTGTCAAACAACTACAATAGCAGAATTAAGTTCTCCATTCAACAATACATAGTAGTTTCAACCATGTTCTACCATCCATCAATTAATAGAGTACCGGCATGTAAGTAATGTTTATTTATTTGCTCATTTATTAATTTATTACAATCTAATAGACTATTTTATAACAATTTGTGGGCCTTACCTTGTCTGTTTAAACTTTTAAAACTTTTTATAGGTACCTTTTTATTCAACTTACTCATTTTGAAATAAAACCACAGACATGTAATATTGGCATAATTATTCTAATTTACAACATCTAATTTGTTTATCTTTATTAGACAACACCCTAATATGGGTTTTTATCATTTCAGCATTTATTTAACTTTGTATCGAGACCTGAAGATGCTTTGCATATTGTAGAAAGCGAAACCGGTCGTCTGATAAATTAAATTGATTGTGAATAAGTCTTATTTATTATTTTTTTACCTATTTGAAATGGACTCACACAAGCAACACATTCATGATTTTCAATTTTATTTTATCTTTAACTTTCGTTTGCATATTTATTCTTAGTAATTTTAATTTAAGTTGGTTACTTAGTTTTTAAAGTTTAGTTTGAGTTACCTATTTTGTAGCAAAGAATTTTTGTGTTGTGCTAGTAAAAAAACTAAACATGGTGAAGTATTGTATTGTTCCGTTGTGTACAAATCATGGAAAAATTACAAAAAGGATGATGATAGTAAGTTGTCAGGAAACAAACAATAATAATATTTAACATTTGTTTCTGAAAATATGTGTAATAAATATTATGTAATTAGTTTATAACTGTTTTATTTTAAACAACAAATAAGTATATCTAGATCTGTGCATCTTTTATATATCCTTATTTTCCAGTAAATTTTAATTAGTAACGAAATAGCTCGCAAGAGGTGCTAAAGGGTTTGTATGTAAGTAGTGTCCATTCGAATTTGCCGCCAAAAGATAATTAGTATTGACCCTAGCCGCAAGGGCTCCTAATGAACGAAATTTATACATTGAGTTGCCTATCGATTTCTACTATTATATTATTTATCTATGATTAGATTATTTATCTATGGGTATACGTAAAAAAATTTATTTTTCTTTTATTATTTTTTCATAAATTATTTAATAAAAAATTTAGCCCACCTTTTGAAGTGTCCAAATAGTGAAATTATCATGTCTAATATTTCGAAGCAGTTAAGTATTGATAACTATATTCTGACATTAAAATTATCTTAAAGCTTGTCATATTAGTGCGTCATCTGACACGCGTATTTATGAATAATTTTAGTTGTGTCAAGTTTGAAGTATTTATCACGCAGAGCTGCACAAGAAATTCTAAAGAGTTCATCCGCAACAAAACGAAAATATCCATCGTTCTATTTAAAACTGTCTATAGAGTACAATACTATAATGCGAACAAGAAAAAGTTCAAAGTTCGTAAAACGTGAAAGGTTAGGTTTGAATAAATGTCTCGAAATAAATATTTTGTAATAATACAGTTTATAATTGTTTGTCTTTTGTTTCAGGAATATGGCTGCAGAGCAAATTATGCAATGTCCGATTTGTTTGGAAACTATGAAACCTCCGATAATTCAGTGCAAAGTAGGCCACAGCATGTGTGGTTTGTGCATTAAAGAGAGTGGCATTAAAATGTGTCCCACCTGTAGAGAGCAATTAACTACTACAAGAAATTATCAGCTGGAACAATTGATAGAAGGAATAAAAGATGTTCTTAAATTCGATTGTGCTTATCAGCATAAAGGTTGCAAATTCGTGGTCAACAAGCAAGATAAAGAAACTCATGAACTGGAGTGTAAATTTAGAAAATTTACCTGCGAAGGAAAAAAATTTGCAAAGTGGTCGTGTAATTGGTCCGGTGATTATTCAGAAATTTATCAACATTTTAAAAGAAATCATAAAGATAATACTAGACTAGAGTTTAAAACTGATGCTGTGATGAAAGTTAGCCTAAAAACCAGCTTTAATAATGTCTATCTAATATCTTTATTCAGTGGGCAAAGTTATTTATACTGCAAACACAGAGTTGATACCTCGAATAAAAAGATTTACTTTCATTTTCAATTTATAGGATTAAAAAGTCAAGCCCAACATTATTACTATGAATTTGAAGTTTACAAAGGCACTAGAAAATTTAAAATTACCGAAATCTGCACAAACGACACATCAAACATTGATATAACGTTTGCTGAAGAAAAGTGCTTTGTAATGTCGTTTACTGCTGTAAAAAATTATTTGAACGAGGATGGTGAGCTTCCTTTTAAATTTAGAGTCATGTCCACTAAGAAAACTTCTGTATAAATCTCAGTTTTTCGTGTGACGCATGTGCCATTTTAGAATTCGTAAACACATTATTTTCGCACTGTTATAAAATTATTGAGGGCCTAAAAGACAGTAAAGACAAGAAAGAACTGATTATTTGTTGTGAAGATTATTCAAATTGATTTAATTGCTTAATTTTTGTAATGTTTTATGTTTGATTAAGGTATTTAATATACTCATAGTTATAATATTATCGTAATTAAAAAAATCTACATTGTTAAGTTGACATATTAAGTGTAACTGTTTATATTTTTTATGAGAAAGACAAACCTAAAACTGACTCCCGACTTGTTTATTTTTCTGTATATTGCATTTTATACATTATGTTTTTTTTTATTACACAACAAAGTTGTCGCAACCCCCAACAGGTTGTGTGTGTATGTGTTGGGATGAAATTTATTAATTATTTGAAATGTCTCATGTTGTCTATTTCTTTAACCCAGATATTACTACCGTCCTTTTAAAAGGCAGTGTAAATTATGCGTAATTTAGGTTAGTACAGCTACCAACTGATAGATGGCTCTAGATGGAGTGTTTTCAAGAGCCAGCATTCGACAAGTTTTAACGATTTTAGTGCGCACACATGCTGTAATTGTGAGGTTATCTGTGTAAATTGCCAGGTTTTGGACTACAAAATGGATGCTTATAATTGGAGGTAAGTCTAGAATTAAAAAACTGTTATTTCACGGCATTGGCATGTGGATTATTGTATAATAGGGACTTATGTACGTATATTTTTGGCTCGAATAGTTGTCACGTTGTTTCAAAGGCTCGCCGCTTGGGATTTCATTTTGTTCTTTTAAAAGGACGGTAGTAATTAGTACTACCAACGTGCGTATTGTTTCAGGAGGCCTCTCAAATTGCATAAGCTATTAGAAGAGCTTGATTCTGATGAACTCCCAGTCCCTCCAGATGGTTTGATCATATTTCCCCCAGAAAATGCCAATGATGATGTCACCGATTGCGACTCCGGCGATGAAGAACTACAATAAATAATTTACCGGGTAGTCAGATGAGAAACGATGTAGAACTTGTTTTTGAGAACGCGACTGAATTACCACAAGATTCTGTGAATTCCAGCCTACCAGAAGAAGATTCGGATGATGACAATATACCATTGGCTTTGTTTCTTTTCAAGGAAAAGCTGCTCCATCAATTATAGAAGAGAATATCTGCACACTGGATTCAAGGAGACTTGTATCAACACCCTGATTGTACTTACTGGAAAACTCAATTTGGACCGAAAATGACTCAGTCGCGATGGAAATTTTCAATTTGTTTTTTGATGATGAAGTCATCAATTTGGTTACCGAATACACTAACATCTACTCAGAACAAAGAAATCTTTTGAACGACATTACTCAAAATTAGATTCGATGTTTTATAGGCGTTCTTGTATTGAGTGGTTATGTGGTTGTGCCGAAAAGGTACATGTACTGGGAAAATCGTGACGATTCGCACAACGCAATGGTGGTAGCTGCTATATCTAGGGATAGATTTTCCCACATAATGAAAGTTTTGCATGCTTGCAATAACTTGTCATTAGATAAATTTGATAGATTTGCCAAGATGCGACGTATGTTCGACGTAATAAACAAAAAATTTATACAATTTTCCCCTTTAGAACAACATCACAGCATAGATGAGGCAATGGTTCCGTATTTTGGTCGCCATCCCACAAAACAATTCATCAGGGGAAAACCAATCCGTTGGGGGTACAAAATGTGGGATACATAGTTTGGTTTTCTCCTTACCAAGGTAATTCCACTATAATACCTGAACAATATAAAGTCCTTGGATTGGGTGCATCAGTAGTTCTATCCTATGCAGACAGATTGAATGAAGTATGGCCTCAAAGGCGATTCCATCTTATTTTTGATAATTATTTTACTTCTATTCATTTACTGCATGAGCTAAAACAAAGATGCATATTTGGTACAGGCACTGTAAGGGAAAATCGCACCATGAAATGCCCTTTACCCTGTTCATCTATTATGAAAAAAACTGAACGTGGTAAATACGAGTATCGTCTTGATAAAAATACAGGAATAGTGGTTTGCCGCTCCCATGATAATATCGTTTCTATTGCTTCCAATTTTGTACCAGTAATGCCTTGCTTCTCTGTAAAGAGATTTTCACAAGCAGAGAACAAACATATTCAAGTTCCTCAACCAAATATTGTTAGAATATACAATAACTTCATGGGTGGCGTTGATCGCAGTGACCAGAACATCAGTTTATATCGAGTGTCCATAAGAGGAAAGAAATGGTATTTTCCCCTTTTTGCTCATTGCGTTGATATGGCTATTCAAAATGCGTGGCAGATTCACAAAACTCAAGACGGTAAACTGGATCAACTTGAATTTAGAAGATCTATTGCAACTAATATTTTGGAAACTTTTAAAAAAGAAACAAAACGCGGACCTTCTAAGCGGAATTCGAATTCAGTAGCCAATTCAAGATATGACGGTATTAACCACTTGGTTCTTTATCAAGAAAAGCAATTGCGATATGAATATTGTCACAAAAAAAGTCCAGTTTTTGTGTGAAAAGTGCAAAATACCTTTACATCCAAAATTTTGTTTTAAATCCTTTCATTCTTTGTAAATTGATACTAATCAAATATATATGATATCTGGTACCGTATATTACTACCGTCCTTTTAAAAGAACATGTCAAAACTTGACAGGTATCGTCATAAAAAAATATATGATTGTGTTTTTGGTTCCATATGCTATAATTTCCATGAAAATTCGAAATTAATTCAAAATGTTAACAATAAAAGTTTCAGTAATATCTGGGTTAACACGTCGCATGCTTAAAGCCTAACGATATACTATTGATAGGTGCTGAGAGTATTTTTTTTTGTAAATCGTTATAACTGTGGTTTATTTCTTGTTGGCAGAATACATTTATAATGTTTTTGCTAAATTTTATCTTTTTATCGCGTGACGCTCATTGGCGTCGTCAGCACTAGATCATTAATATTTCATCCATATGCTAAGAGATTTTTAGCAAATGATTTGTCCTATTCACGGTCTGATATTTCACTATCAGAATCGTCACTATCTGAATTGTCTATCCGAATAATTAAAAGCCGGACGTCATCTATAACTCGCTAGGTTTGAAAAGACTGAACGATTATGTCTTCCGCATGTCTAATACAATTTTGCCATTGTTCTGCCTTTATTTGTTCTAGCAATTATTTCCATAAACTAAGAACGCTAGCGGCATCTGTTGGTTTGAAAGCATGTTTATCATAAAAATTTTTGGCTATACCCCAAAACTAACATCATTACATTATAGTGGCAATGGTAGGGCGGAAGTCGAAGAACTTCATGGCTATATTTAAAAGCGATTTGGACAGTAAAAAACTGCTTTTGAATTTTGTGCTCTTCACACCTTTGAAGTAAATCGACTTTTAAAAGTATGTCACTGTGATAAATTTTCTTTTCTATCAACCATAACTTTATTTCTTCTTTTGTCCAGCTGCATGAAGGAAATCTCTCTTCTACTCTTGAGTGGTAGGATGCATTATCCAACACTGGACCTCCAACACGACCACGGATGGTCGCTCCAATTTTTTTAATAAAATTTCTTCAAACTATTCTTCAAAAATATTTGCATCCACATTTCTATGGTAATCACCTGTATTTTTTGTGGACGAAAAAACTAAACTAGCGTCAGGAATAAAACCCTCATCATTTGCAGCATGTAAGGTATGTGCAGGTAATATGGCCACCTTAAGAACTTTTGTCCGTATTTGTGGCCAAAAAATATAATTTTTTTAAAAAGTAACTGTAATTATAGTTACATTTGTTATCTAAATATATATTTATTGTATAATTTTTCAAAAATTGATAAAAATATGATATTTATGACTTAATTTAAAAAATACTGCTATTGGCCTTATTACCAACATGGTGTCGCTAATATGGCCACTCTACAGAAAGTAAATTTTTATATATAATTATGAAGCTTAACACAAAATAGAATAAAATAGTTTCAGATATTTTAACAGTTTTATTACATGTTAAGGCTGTTTTCGCAGTTATAGCATACTGCGATTTGAAGTGGGCGTATCACTTACTTTTCTACACTGCTATGTCAGACCCTACGTGACTTCCTAATAGTTTGGATGTTTATTCAGTGGCGCCGGCCCACGGGTTGTTTAAAATAAATGCATTATTCTCCATTCAAATTAGTTTTGTCGGAATACTTTTTTTTAGATTAATTATCGTAGATAATGTTTTAAAAAGAATAAATCACATTTTTAATTTATATGTCTTAGCTAAACATAGTATTAAATAAAAATTTGTGAAACGTGACTGCAAAAAACACCATGGTGTTTGTTTATAATAAATTTAAATTTTGTTATATTAATATTAATATATAATTAATATTTTGTTAATATTTGTTAGAGAAAACTGATATTAGCGTAGTAAAAATTAAACAAAAAATATTTTTATTTATCAATAAAAAATTGGTACTTGCGAAACCATCATAATAGTAAATGTATTTATCTGGCAAGTATTTCGAGGCGACGCACTGCGAGGAAAATGTTCTCTGAATGGAATATACATTATTTTAATATATTTATAGGTTGCAGTTACATAAGAAAAGTATCCAATTGATGAATAAAACACAAATCGTGGATAGTTATTTCATCATATCAGTGGCATTACAGCTCGTCATGAACCAAAGCCTTCTTCAGAACAATCTTCCATTCGCCCCTGCCTCTAGCAACTTTCTCCATGCTTTAACTCCGATGAATTTTAGATCATCCTCTATGTTATCTTGATACCTAAGTTTTGGTCTTCCTCTGGATCGTCTTCCCACTGGTCCTCTTCGGTCGAAAATTTTTCTGATCGTTTCATCTTCATCTCGCCTAATTACATGTCCTATCCATCAAAGGCGTACTAATTTAATAAATTTTACAACGTCAGGTACTACACCTGAAGAAGCATGGTAGTTTACTTTATACGATCTTTTTGACCAAGCACCATCAGCTATAACGGTTATTAACCCATTTCCGTCGGAATCTACTTCACCAATTTCTTTGGCTAAAGCTAATTCCTCCCGTCCAGCCTCTACTAAGGAATCACAAAGTGTTTGGCCGATGATATCTGCAACTGTTTCCGTATGTTTTGCATACTGCCTGTAGGAAATCACAGGTATATTTAATGCAGCGTGCTGCTGCTGTATGTCTGAATAACCAGAACCATTTAAGTTCAGTGAATTGTTACCAGAATCCTATGTTGCTATCTCCTTTTCAATATTCCACATTTGACATTTCAAAGTCAATGTACTTATCAATCCGTCCATTTTTTCTTTGATAATCTCCATATTAGAAAAGTTGCATGAAAATGGAGAATGATTATTCAAACCTTGAATATATATATATATATATATATATATATATATATATATATATATATATATATATATATATAAGTTAAATAAAAGCTTTTAAAAACGGTTTAAAAAAACTTAAAAAGTTTTTAAACTTGTCTCTTATAACTTATATCACTAACCTAATGTAATACTTAAAAATACGCGTAAACTAAAGAACTTTTAACTTATACCACTAAACTAATAATATATTACTTAACGTAAACTAAATAATTTCAATGTTTTCAAAATAAATAAGAATACTGTAAACTGTAAAAACTAAGCAAGTTGATAAAGAAAATACAAGAATGAAAGAACTAAAATGGATTCTAAGTCAAGCGAACTAACTGACCGTACCGTACGCTCATGAGATTTGACGTCACTAATGCGATAACGATCAAGCTCAGCGACAATGATGAGGAACACGTTTCACTATTAGATTTCAGTATTTTTTAGCAATTTTCTTCAAAGTTTGAATACGCTTTTCTCGATTATTACTGGATACAGAAAGGTGAAAAAAGAATCAACGATTACAGAAAAAAAAACTCTTTCAACTGATGGGCGTGAAAAGTTTGGTTATAATAGAACGTTAAACAGTATAATCCAATTTTTCAACAGAAAATTCAAAAAAATAAAAAAAGTAAAACCATCAGTTTAAAGGCAACATAATTTCGTATAACATGTCCAAATTTCGAGACATTTCGTCGGTAAATAACAGACAAAAAATTTTGGTGCACCGATAAAACAGCCTTAAGCAAATACAGTACAGAAATTTAATATTGTCTTATTTTTCACAATCAGGGCGGAACGTATCAATTTTGTCTTTAGCTGTGAGACCCATGCACTCTTCGTGGATATAAGTGCTACATACGCTACACAGTCTCATATCTACCATCCTGTCTTCCTTAGCAGGCAAGGTCTTAAATTTGTTTTTTCTACTCTCTTACTAGTAAATTGTATATTACCTACTATTTGGATGCTAAGTAAATGCCTCATAACAGATACTGACACGTAATGACTAGCACGTAATAAAAAAAATTACGCTTCAGTTCTATAAAAATGTGTAATATCACATAAGCCTTGTAAGTCAGTTGGTTGAGTTACCATGGAAACGAATTAACAGGCGTTGTTTTGACAGGTTAAAAATTATTAATCTGTCAGTGTAAATATAGTGGTAATTTAATTTTTATTTTTATAAACAAAAATAATGGTAGAAAAAAGTATAGTACACAACTTGAGTTGTATAAGCTTATTACATGCTTGTAAAATTACTGCGCTCGCCGCTACGCTGCTCGCGCGCAACTTTTTTACTCGCATGTAATAAGCTTCTTACAACTCTCGTTATGTAATATACTATTTTGAATTGGGTAATTTTCGTAGCATTAACGAGACTCTTTTACCACCTGTAGTATGCGTATTGGCTTCAATATTTTCTGAATCACTTTTTCCAATACATCTACCAAATAAATCTTTAGTAACAACTTGGGCTCGACTGTTGATAGCTGGTTTTCTAGGCTTTTTGTTATCGTTCTTTATTGCTGCATTTTCAGGTGTTTTGAGCATAATTGTGAATGAAGTATTTTGGATGTTTGAGAAATCACTGTGATCGTCTTCTGAATCAATAACTTCATCACTGCTAGAATCATGAAAAATAAAGGATAAGTCAGAGTTTCTACTATCAGTGTCTAGAAATGGTTTTTCCGGCCGATTCTTCGGTTAAAAATCCGAAGTAGAGGGACGACAAGAGTTACTACTATCAGTGACCAGACATACTTCTTTTGAGCTATTTTTCGGTTGTAATCCCAAAGTAGAATGACAATGGTAATATTTTTGTTGAATGCCTGAAGTTGATGGCATGGATAAATCATCTGCTTTATTATAAGCGTTAGTTTCTGATAATGTGACATTCTCTTTATCTTCCTGATGTTGGTATGTGATAGTA